>WOXC01009591.1:0-38588 GCA_011680675.1 Gymnobelideus leadbeateri
CAGCTATGACAGACTGGACTCTTTTCAGCAATGCAGTGATATAAGTCAATCCTGAAAGACTTAAGAAAGAGAGAAATGGGCCATCCAGAGATATAACTAGAAAGAACTGAGCCTGAATCCTGATGGAAGCAAACTAAATGATCTTTTTCTTTTCATTGTTTGGTTTTATTTCCTCCTTACCATCTTTCATCCCACCTAGTACAATATGCCTTTGTAATTGGAATAATGTCTAATATGAATGCATTTGCAGGTCCTATACTGGAGTATATGCTGTCATGGGGAGAGGGGGTAGGTAAGTAAAGGAAATTTGAAAATCAAGGAACTATGGAATTGAATCTTGTTAACTAAAACTAAACTAATAAATTAATTTTAAAAAAAGAAAAAAAAGAAAACTATAAGTGAATCCCCTACAGAACAAGATATAAAGCCACACATAAATGTTTAAAAAATTATTACACATAGGGTTATCTATAGAATTTATCATTAGTTATATAGTTGAAGATTAGAATAGGATTTCTTTTTTGTTTGCTTGTTTGTTTTAGAGCAGAGGTTCTTAACTTGGGATAAGCATTCAAGATATCCAGGGAAGGATTTCAGGGGATCCATTAAAAAAGACTTTTATTCAATATAATTGGTTTTCTTTATAATTCTGGGGATTTTACTTTCTTCACTTAAAAATTTTATAAAAACACATCTATAGGTTTCACCATACTGACACAGGGATTGTGACACAAAATGATTAAGAAATGCTGGACTAGAGACATTTTTTTTTATTAATTTATTAGTTTAGTTTCAGTTAACAAGATTCAATTCCATAGTTCCTTGATTTTCAAATTTCCTTTATTTCCCTCCCCCCTCCCCTCATGACAGCATATAGTACAGTATAGGGTCTGCAAATGCATTCATATTAAACATTATTCCAATTACAAAGGCATATTGTACTAGGTGGGATGAAAGATGGTAAGGAAGAAGTAAAACCAAACAATGAGAAGAACAAGATCCTTTAGTTTGCTTCCATCAGGATTCAGGCTCAGTTCTTTCTAGTTATATCTCTGGATGGCGCATTTCTCACTTTCTTGAGTCATTCGGGATTAACTTATATCACTGCATTGCTGAAAAGAGTCCAGTCTGTCATAGTTGGTCATCACAGATATGGTATGTCCGTGATTGTATACAAATTTCTTCTGATTCTACTCTTCTCACTCAGCATCAGTTTGTATAAGTCTCTCCAGGTAATTATGAAATCCGTCACCTCCCCGTTTCTTATAGCACAATAATATTCCATTGCATTCATATACCACAACTTGTTTAGCCATTCCCCAATTGATGGGCACCCCTTTAGTTTCCAATTCTTTGCAACCACAAAAAGGGCTGCTAAAAATATTTTTGTACATATGGGTCTTCCTCCCACTTCTATGATCTCTTTGGGATATAACCCTAGAAGTGGTATGGCTGGGTCAAAGGGTATGAAATTATTTATAATCCTTTGGGCATAATTCCAGATTGCTCTCCAGAATGGTTGGATAAGTTCACAACTCCACCAGCAATGTATTAGTGTTCCAATTTGTCCACATCCTCTCCAGCATTTGTCAATTTCTTGTTTTGTCATCTTACCCAATCTGACTGGAGAGATGTGGTATCTCAGAGTTGTTTTGATTTGCATTTCTCTAATTAATAGTGATTTAGAGCATTTCTTCATATGTTTATAGATATCTTTAATTTCTTTCTCTGAAAACTGCCTGTTCATATCCTTTGACCATTTCTCAATTGGGGAATGACTTGTATTCATATAGATTTGACTCAATACTCTATAAATTTTAGAAATGAGTCCTTTATCAGAGACACAAGTTGTAAAAATTCTTTCCCAATTTCCCACCTCCCTCTTGATCTTGGTTACATTGCCTTTGTGCAGAAGCTTTTCAATTTACTGCAATCAAAATTATCCATTTTGCCTTTTATAATGCTCTCTAATTCTTGTTTGGTCCTAAAGTCTTCCCCTCTCCACAGATCTGTCAGGTAAACTATTCCTTGCTTTCCCAAATTGCTTACAGTGTCATCCTTTACACCTAGATCATGCACCCATTTAGACTTGATTTTGGTATATGGTGTTAGACAGTGATCTATACCCACTTTCTGCCATACTGTATTCCAGTTTTCCCAGCAGTTTTTGACAAACAGTGCATTCTTATCCCAAAAACTGGGGTCTGTGGGTTTATCGCACAATAGATTACTATATTCATTAACTGCTGGGTCTCCTGCACCTAATCTATTCCATTGATCCACTACTCTACACCTCTGCCAGTACCAAGCAGTTTTGATGACTGCTACTGTATAATACAGATTAAGATCTGGCATAGCTAGTCCACCTTCCCTAGCATTTCTTTTCATTAATTCCCTTGATATTCTAGACCGTTTGTTTTTCCAAATAAATTTTGTTATTATTTTGTCTAACTCTACAAAGTAGTTTTTTGGTAAATTGATTGGCATGGCACTAAATTTATAATTTAATTTGGGTAAAATTGTCATTTTTATTATATTAGCTCGACCCAGCCACGAGCAATTGATATTTTTCCAACTATTTAGATCTGTTTTTATTTGTGTGAGAAGTGTTTTATAGTTGTGATCATATAGATTCTGGGTTTGTTTTGGCAAGTAGATTCCCAAATATTTTATAATGTCTACAGTGACTTTAAATGGGATTTCTCTTTCTATCTCTTGCTGTTGAGTTTTATTAGAGATGTCCAGGAATGCTGAGGATTTATGTGGGTTTATTTTATATCCTGCAACTTTGCCAAATTTATTTATTGTCTCAAGTAATTTTTTACTTGATTCTCTAGGATTCTCTAAGTATATCATCATATCATCTGCAAAGAGTGACAGCTTGGTCACTTCTTTGCCTAATTTGATTCCTTTGATTTCTTTTTCTTCTCTAATTGCTACTGCTAGTGTTTCTAGTACCAGATTGAATAAGAGGGGTGATAATGGACACCCTTGTTTCACTCCTGATCTTATTGGAAAGGCTTCTAGTTTATCCCCATTGCATATAATACTTGCTGATGGTTTTAGATAGATGCTAGCAACTATTTAAGGAAGGCTCTATTTATTCCTATACTTTGTAGTGTTTTTAATAGGAATGGATGTTGTACTTTGTCAAAAGCCTTTTCTGCATCTATTGAGATGATCATGTGGTTTTTGCTAGTTTTGTTGTTGATATGCTCAATTATACTGATGGTTTTCCTAATATTAAACCATCCTTGCATTCCTGGAATGAATCCTACCTGATCAGGGTGTATTATTTTTGTGATAAGTTGTTGGAGTCTTTTGCCTAATATTTTATTTAGAATTTTTGCGTCTAAATTCATGAGGGAGATTGGTCTATAATTTTCTTTCTCTGTTTTATCTCTTCCTGATTTAGGAATCTGTACCATATTTGTGTCATAGAAAGAGTTTGGTAGGACTTGTTCTTCACTAATTTTGCCAAATAGTTTGTAGAGTATTGGAATCAATTGTTCTTTAAATGTTTGATAGAATTCACTAGTGAACCCATCTGGCCCTGGAGAGTTTTTCCTAGGGAGTTCATTGATGGCTTGTTTGATTTCTTTTTCTGAGATGGGGTTATTTAGGTAATTCACTTCCTCTTCAGTTAATCTGGGCAATTTGTGATTTTGTAAATATCTGCCTTTCTGCACTGGATTGTGAGGTTTTTATGCCCTAGTACATGGTCTATTTTTGAGTATGTACCATGCACTGCCGAGAAGAAAGTAAATTCCTTTTTATCCCCATTCAGGTTTCTTCAGAGATCCATCATATCTAGTCTCTCTAAGATTCTATTGACCTCCTAAACTTCTTTCTTGTTTATTTTGAGGTTAGATTTATCGAGTTCAGAGAGGGGGAGATTAAGGTCCCCCACTAGTATAGTTTTGCTATCTATTTCTTCCTCTAATTCCTTTAACTTCTCCTCTAGGAATTTGGATGCTATACCACTTGGTGCATATATATTAAGTAGTGATATTGCTTCATTCTCAATGGTGCCTTTTAGTAGGATATAGTTTCCTTCCTTATCTCTTTTAATTAGATCTATTTTTGCTTTTGCTTTATCTGAGATAAGTATTGCTACCCCTGCTTTTTTTACTTTAGCTGAGGCATAATAAATTTTACTCCAACCTTTTACCTTTACCCTGTGGGTATCCCTTTGTTTCAAATGTGTTTCTTGAAGACAGCATATTGTAGGATTATGGATTTTAATCCATTCTGCTATCCGCCTCTGTTTTATGGGAAAGTTCATCCCATTCACATTCACAGTAATGATGACTATCTGTCTCTTCCCTTCCATCCTATTCCCTCCCCTGTTTATGCTTTTGTTTATTCCTTATTCCTTCCCCTCCTTGAAGTTTTCCCTTTTGACCGCCCCCTCCCTCAGTGTTCCCACCCAGTGACCCCCCTTCTTAACCTACCCTCTCCCCTTACTACTATTTCCCTCCCTTATAATCCCTCCCTTTAGTCTCCTCCTTTTCACCCCCCCTTACCCTCCCACTATCTATAGGACACAACAAATTTTTATACTTATCAGAGTAAATTACTCCCCGTTTGATTCCAAACCAATGAGAGTAAATTTCAAACAATGCTCCTCTCCCTCCCTCCAATTCCTCTATTTAATGAATTTATGTGTCTATTCACGTTAGATTCTTAAACTTCACTGATTAATTTGATCCTTCTTTGAACCAGAACCAGTGAGAATAGTGTTTAAATGATGTTCCTCTCCCTCTTACTTTCCCTTCTTCCATAGTGTGTTTTGATGCCTCTTCAGATGGCATATTTTACCTTTTCCTAGCTCATCCTTTCCTTTTTCCCATTACAGTACCTTTGATCCCCTTAATAGTCTTTTTTTTTTTAGACTCCATGTTAGTGCATTCATACCCACACCCTCCAAGTATAACCCTTTTGCAAGTCATGATAATCATAAAGATTTCAAATATTGACAGTTATCAGCTCCACATATACAGATGTGAACATTTTGCTCTTGTTGCATCCCAGGTAATGAGCTTGTGTTTGTGGGTGTGGGTGTGTGCACTTATGCATGTGTGAGTCTATGTTACCCTTGTTTACCTTTTTATGTCCTTCTGGAGTCTTGTAATTGGAGATCAAATTTTCCATTGCGCTCTGGCTTTTTCATTAGGAAAGTCTGAAAGTCCCTTACTTCATTAAACGTCCATCTCCTTGCCTGAAAGGTTATGCTCAGTTTTGCCGGGTAGTTGATCCTTGGTTGTAGTCCTAGCTCTCTTGCCCTACGAAATATCAAATTTCAGTCCCTCCACTCTTTTAATGTAGAAGCTGCTAGGTCCTGTGTGATCCTAACTGTAGTTCCTCGATATTTGAAGTGTTTCTTTTTGGCTGCTTGTATAATTTTTTCTTTATTCTTATAATTCTGGAATTTGGCTACTATATTTCTTGGAGTTTTCAGTTTGGGATCTCTTTCAGGAGGAGTCCGGTGAATTCTATCAATAGCTATTTTATCTTCTGATTCCAGGACCTCAGGACAGTTTTCTTTGACAATCTCTTGGAGGATGTTGTCTAGACTGCTTTTCTCATCATGGCTTTCTGGTAGACCAATAATTCTTAAGTTGTCTCTCCTGGATCTGTTCTCTAGGTCAGTTATTTTTCCAGTGAGATATTTTACATTTTCTTGCAATTTTTCGATCATCTTGTTTTTTTCGATTGACTCCTGCTGCATCATAGAGTTCTGAGTTTCAGTTTGATTGTATCTAATTTTTAGTGAATTATGGTCTTCAGTTAGTTTTTGAAGTTCCTTTTTTAGGGAGGTATTTTCTTTTTCCAAGTTGGTCATTGCCTCCCTGATTTGGTCTTTAAAATTTTTCTTAAGCTCCTCCAGGAATGCTATTTGGGCTTGAGACCAGATCATGTTTCCTTCTGTGGTCTCTGGTGTGGGCAGAAAGTCTATATTGTCCTGTGTGTTTTGTTGTTCTTGCCCTGCATAGTATGCTCAAATAGACTTTCTTGCCTTCCCCTTCTCCTTTTCAACTTCCTTCCTTCCCATTGTGACTTCCTGTTTCTTAGTGTCTCAGGCTATGAGTTTGGGGCCTGATCCTTGACTTTGAATACCTCTGGGTGGCTAGTTTATGGCTAAGTCAGGGAAGTCAGTGAGGAATGTAGATGTGTAGGTGGGGATGAGTCTGACCACTTCAGATTTCTGCCTCTATACCCCTGGGCTATAAGTAGGCTTTTGTTGGTGGGGTGAGGTGGGGCTTGTTGGGTCCCCTCCCTCTCTTCTCTTCAGATTCCTGGCTGTCTCAGTTATGCCCCTTCTTGGAGATTCTCAAGCCTGAGGCTATTTCCATTAACTTGGGATTTCAATCTGGGTGGGAGACTTATCTTTGGGTTTTCTGCTTCATGAAGGAGGGATGGGAGGATCTGAGCAGCTAGAATTTACTTTGCCATTCCAGCCCCTGTATTATTATTATTTTTTTTAAAGCATTTGGGGTTAAGTAACTTGCTCAAAGTTACAGGGCTAGTCATTATTTATGCATGGGTGCTCATTTTCTGAGGACGGATCTGATCTCGGGTCATCCCA
Organism: Gymnobelideus leadbeateri; assembly: GCA_011680675.1. Taxonomy (NCBI): domain Eukaryota; kingdom Metazoa; phylum Chordata; class Mammalia; order Diprotodontia; family Petauridae; genus Gymnobelideus; species Gymnobelideus leadbeateri. The sequence goes on from WOXC01009591.1 coordinate 6,590, forward strand.
ACTCCGAGGCCGATGCTCTTACTCACTGCGCCACCTAGTCGCCCCTTTAGGGCAATTGGGTTTAAGTAACTTGCCCAAGGTTATCGGGCTAGGTTTTTTTTGTTTGTATGGATTAAGTCTCGGAGGCCGGCTCTGAACTCAGGTCCTTCTGATTCCAGGGCTGGCGCTCTATTCACTGCGCCACCTAGCCGCCCCCGAGCCCGTGTATTATACAGGCAGGCAGTTTCCAAACTTCCAGGCTGGGGGCTGAATGCAGCCTGAGAAGCCACTCTCTCCACCGGGGGCCCGACTCTCCCACCTGGCTCCAACAATCCCTTCCCTCCGAGAGATGACTGTGACTCGTCCTTGGTAAGTCTGCAGGCTGGGGCCCCCTCTCTTTCTGGTGCAGCCTGCCTGCCTGCTCCTAGGTCTGAGTTGTGCAGACCCCACTCGCCCCGTGCTCGACCTGTGCGGACACACCGGGCAACCTCCTGGGCTGGATTCCGCCACACCCTGTCTTCCACTGGGCTCTGTCACTCCGGAATCCGCTCAGATTTACCCTGTGTGACTTAGTGACAGAGGAGCTCAGCGAGGTTACTGCTTCTTTTCCGCCATCTAGAGACATTTTTAATATGGAAAAATTATTTTCCTCCTTGTAGTGCTATATTCTGCAGAACAGATATAAGGAAATGAGTGTAAAGTTACACAAAAATATTTTTTGGGGGGAAGTACCGGGCTAAAAAAAGAGCAATAGTGAAAAACTATGCAATATTAATGATATTTCATTTGTTTAGGCAGCTTGAAACTGCATTAATACTGCATTTTTTTGAATCATAAATAGTACTACCTTCACAACAATTAGTACTGGTTCTCCCAATAGTTGTTCACTTATTTCATTCTTAGGGAACATAAATACTTTCTTTAAGAGCCAGGTCTTCAAGATGGAGTATTCTTGTTCGCCATAATTGAGCTATATACACAAGGTCTTATTTAATTGAAAATAGGCCCCTTAGCAGTTTAGAGGGAAGAAAGATTAATGGTTGTTTTCCCACAATATGGGAAGATTACCCACCCCCACCCCCCAACCCTGCCCTTTGAATGATTGGAACAAGAGCAAGATGCCTAAGAAAATATTTTTCATCATAAAGGTCAAATCCTGTTATAAAGAAGAGCCATTATAACAGAAATGGCTTCTCTCTCCCTTATTCTATAATCCAACCAAACTGGCCTTTTTGTTGTTTTTCAGACAAGAGTATATGATATGCCTACTCCATGAATTTTCACTGACTTTCCCTCATGCCTAGAATTTACTCCCTCATCATCTCTGTCTAATAGAATCTCTCTCTTCCTTCAATGCAGAGATCAAATACTAGCTCTTCCATGCATCCTTTCCAGATCTCCTAAGTGTTAGGACACTTAACCTAAATAACTTATATTAACTACTTGGTATGGATTTACATTTGTGCTCTTTATATTTATTCTGTATTATGTTTATATATGTATAAATGAATAAATATATATTTATATATATATATATAGAGAGAGAGAGAGAATAGATGTGTTTATGTCTATGTATGTATATGTTATATAATATACACGAATGCACATATATGTGGGTAAATATATATATATGTATATATATATATATATATATATAAGTTTTATTCTCTATGTGTATGACTTAGCTCTTATTATTATCTCAAACAAGATAGAAGAGTATCTGTAACTTAACCTATCTTCCCAGTAGGATGGAGAAATAGAATAATATTCAATCTAAAGTAATGTGTAAGACACAGGTAGAACAAAAGTCATTTAAATGACCTAGAAATTGATTAGTCACAGCTTATATAGTTAACTCTGAAAGGGTGACTCACATGCATGTTAGAAAATTCCACTTTTCATTTTGCAGAAGTACTCATCTAAGACAAAGACTTTAAAGTGAAGAATAAATGAGTGGTTACTTAAAGTATTTAAATAATGGGAGGGATAGAAATGTTATAGTCTCATTGAATTCACATAATATGAGAGAGACAATGAGTCAACTATGGGTAAGAAAAATTCAAGCTATGTTTATCTCCCACTAAAACTACCTCGATAACTATAAGAAACGTCACTAAAAGAACAAAGAAAAAAAAATCAATGAATGAAGGAGACAAATTTGACCAAAATGATAAGGAATTATCATAAAGCATTCTAGGGTGGGTTGGGGGAGACAAAACTAAAAAGGGACCTAATTGACCCCTAACTGTGGGGTCAATGCCAAAGGGGTGATGAGGAAAGACTATCTGAACCATCTGAAGCTGTAACTATAGGGTAGGATCCTATAGATCATTTATAAATTAGTTCTGCATCTATCTAATACTGAAAACTAGAGTTCTATACTATGGCTCAAGAGAATTCTGAGGTGAAACTCTAGAAGATAATTTTGAAATAGTAGAAGAAAGAAAGAAAGAAGCAAAGAGAGAAAGAAAGAAGGAAGGAAGGAAAGAACAGAAAGAAAGGAAGGGAGAAAAATATTTATCTAAATAACTTGCTCTTTTGCATAATTATATTATCACAAGTGAAGATTATGTAAACATAAAATATTATATAAGCCTGGGGGATGAGACTGGGAAAGTCATAATTTCATGCATCTTCATAAATCAATGAGGCAGGGGGCGGAGCCAAGATGGCAGAGTAGAAACAGCTCCTCCAAGCCACTCTGCCCCCAGATTCCCCCCAAACTATGTAAAAGGGCACTCTGAACAACTTCTGGAGCCCCAGCACCCACAAAACGACACAGAGAAGCTAACCTCCCGCTGAGGAGAGCCCAGCAGCCCTGCAGGAAAGACCAGCACAGCAATCTGGGACCTGGCAGCGTGCAGCACACAGAGCCCAAGAGCCAAGCCAAGCCCAGGTCCGTGTGAGCCAAGGTTTTAGCCCAAGGGCAGCAGGGCCAGCAGCCAGCTGGAGGAACCCCAGAACACCAGGAGCTGTGGCGACTCCAGAATTATCAACATAGACATGCCTAGGACAAAGTAAGAGGTTAGTGTCCTATAGACTTTGGGAGCAGTACTTAGGGAATGCATCAGCTCCCTCCCCTGGGGACTAGAAGCCCCTGAGGAGACATGCCATTTTGCAGTTTTCAGAGGCAGTTCCAGCTCCCGGCCTGCAAATTGTAGGAAGATCCAGTGATCAGTCTTGGGGGGTAATCGCTCTTGCTTTAACCTCCCTGGATCTGGATTGTGATCTAGGGTGGAAGTTGTGGGTGGGTTTACAGCTTGCCTGAAACGGAAGTTGCCTCACACACGTTTTGGACAAAAATTCCTCTATCTGGCCTTAAAGCCATAGTGTGGCAACAAGCCCAAAAGTCAAGTAATTAAGTGGCAACATGCCAAGGCAAAAGAAGCAGAAAAATGCAACCCTAGACTCCTATATTGGGGGAATAGAGCGGGAAAAGGACTGTGAGGTCAGAAGTCCTGCTCCAAAAGCCCCAGGGGAAAACATGAGCGGGTTGCAGGCCATAGAGGACCTTAAGAAGGACTTTAAAAATCAAATGAGAGAAGTGGAGGAAAACTTTGGAAAGAGAAATGAGGATGCAGGAAAAGTATGAAATGAGGGTCAACAGCCTGACTGAAGAAAACAACACTTAAAAAGTAGACACTCAAATGGCAAAGGAGGCCCAAAAGGGCAATGAGGAGAAGAATGCCTTAAAAACCCGAATTTGCCAGATGGAAAAAAGAATCTTAAAAGTTCACTGAGGAGATTCATTCCTTCAGAGTTAGACTGGAGCAAATGGAAGCTAATGACTTTATGAGAAATCAAGATGCTGTTAAGCAGATCCAAACAAATGAAAGATTAGAAGGCAATGTGAAATATCTCATGGGAAAAACCACTGACCAGGAAAATAGATCCAGGAGAGATAAGTTAAAAATTATTGGACTACCTGAAAGTCATGATCAAAGAAAGAACCTGGAAATCACCCTTCAAGAAATTCTCAAAGAAAACTGCCCTGATGTTTTAGATCCAGAGGGCAAAATAGAGGTTGAAAGAATCCACCAATCACCTCCTGAAAAAGATCCCAAAAAGAAAACTCCCAGGAATGTTATGGCCAGGTTCCAGAATCCCCAGATCAAGGAGAGAATAATACAAGCAGCCAGGAAGAAATGATTTCAATACTGTGGAAACACAATCAGAATAGCCCAGGACCTGGCAGCTTCTACACTGAGGGATTGAAGGGCATGGAATATGATATTCCAGAGGGCAAAAGAACTGGGAATGAACTCAAGGATCACCTACCCAGCAAAACTAAGTATTTTGTTTCAGGGGGAAATATGGTCATTCAGTGGAATAGAGGACTTTCAAGCATTCTTGAGGAAAAAAACAGAATTGAATAGAAAATTTGGCATCCAGACACAAGAAGGAAGAGATGCCTGACAAGGTAATCAGGGTAAAGAAATCAAAAGGAACTTATCAAAGTTGAACTATTTACATTCCTATATGGAAAAGCAATAGTGGTGACTGATGATATCTTTCTCACTATGAGAATAATGGAAGAAGGGTGTATGGTCATATGAATACATATGTGAATGTGTGTGTATATGTTTACAGTTTTATATGGATAGAGGGCATAAGTTGAATTTGTTGGGAAGGGAGAATACTCAAGGGATGAAATTATGAGGTGAGAGAGGAAAGTGGCAAGAGGAGAGGGGGAGAGACAGGGTAGGGTAAACTATCCCATGTAGAAGAAGCAAGGGGAAGTGGTTGCAAGGGAGGGGGAGAATAGGAAGGCTAGAGAGGCAAAACCACATTCACATTGAATTTGGTTCAGGGAGAGAATGGCATACATACTAAATGGGATAATTCAACCTGCAGCAGGATAGGGGGAAGGGGGATGAGAGGAGGGATGATGGATGGGAGGGCATCCTTGGGGTGAGGGGAGGTTGGAAGTACCCACTATAGAAGAGGGACAGGATCATGTAGGGAATGGACCAGGTGGGGTGTGGGATGAGTGGGAGGGAATTATAAGCAGCCTTGTACAATATATCTACTATGAAAATGTTTTGCATAGCTAGACATGTACAACATATACTGAATTACTTATCTCCCCAGAGGGAATTGGTGACAAGGGAGGAAGGAAATGGATCTGATATTCGAGGTCTTAACTTTAAATGTTTCAAATATATATAAATACTGTTATTAATACTCTTTTGCTTGTAATAGGGAGATAAGATGTGCAGGCACTGGGGCACAGAGATTCACCTTCCTCTAATGGAAAAGTTGAAGGGGGTATGGGAGAGAGCAGATTGGAGGAAGCAATATCTTGTGCGACTGCTGTTCTGGGAGGTTGGGTAGGGGAATAATGGGGGGAAAATGATTGTGGCTCAGGGTCTGGCGGAGGTGAGTTGTGTGAAAGAGGTTAATGAAGCATTTGTTTAAAAGAAAAATAAATCAATAAGGCAAACAAATGTTTTAATAAAATTATATTTCAGAAATAAAATGTACTGGTAACTAGACTGGGAAACAGAGAGAGAAAAGAGGGCAATTTAAGATAGAAAGTGGAGCTAAAGAAAGAATAGACAGAAACAAAACAACTTCCTCCATGGAGAACTGATTGTAAAAAGAGAGGAAAAGTAGGATGGATCTAGGTTAGGTGAAGAGAGGCATGGGAACTTCATATTTTAATGGTATTTACCAATACTGATTTTATTTCATTGTTTTCCTTTCTTTTACATTTTAAAGAGGGGAATAAGCTGGCAATGGGAAGATCGAACTTCATAATAGAATGGGTGAATTAGACAAAAAAGTCAAATTATTTGTTTATAAAAACATATAGCTAAACACAATTCATATCAAATTATAATGAGGGATGGCATTAGAAATATTACTCCTTAGTTTAATGCAAAAAAGATTTGCAATCATCTCAGAGAAGAAGACAAAAGCAACAACAAAATAAAATTCAGAGAGATAAGCAGCTTAATCAGATTTTTAAAAAGAAAATGTAGATAATGAAAGCACACTCACCATATACATAGTTTTTAAACAATTAAAGGAAAAATCAAGGGAACTACTGGGGGATCTAGTAAACAAAAATCGGAGATGAGGAACATGTTTTCACTTTTGAGATAGAGACAAATCTAGCAAAGCAGATCCTTAGCAAATATTCATCCAAAATGAAATGAATTTAAATAAAATTTAAATAAAATTTCTTGATGAAAAATTAGGCAAAAATTTCATACGATCAAACTTTGAAGATTACTCAATAAGAATTATAAGGGAAGTGGGAGGGAATTATAAGCAGCCTTGTACAATATATCTACTATGATAATGTTTTGCATAGCTACACATGTACAACATATACTGAATTACTTATCTCCCAAGAGGGAATGGGTGACAAGGGAGGAAGGAAATGGATCTGAAATTCAAGGTCTTAAGATTAAATGTTTCAAATATATATAAATACTATTATTAATACTCTTTTGCTTATAATTGGGAGATAAGATGTGCAGGCATTGGGATACAAAGATTCACCTTCCTCTAATGGAAAAGTTGAAGGGGGTATGGGAGAAGGTATGGGAGAGAGCAGATTGGAGGAAGCGATATCTTGTGGGACTGCTATTCTGGGAGGTTGGGTAGGGGAATAATGGGGGGAAAATGATTGTAACTCAAAATCTGGAGGAAATGAATGATGTAAAACAGAAGTTAATAAAAAAAAATGAGCATTTTGAAAAAAAAAAGAATTATAAGGGATATGCACATTTCTCCCTTATAATGCCTTTAAAAAAATTAACTTTATTCTACAGCATGAAAAACTTATCAACAAATGCAGAAAATGAGAAAGAGTAAAGAAATCCTTAACAAATTATAATGCATTGAGAGGCATGAGAAGCAGCATGGAACAGTAGAAATAGCACTGCCTCTGCTATTGGAGAATATGCTTCAAATACTTTGATGTATATGACTTTGAGTAAGCTTTTAAACCTCCCTTAGGCTTAGTTTTTGTGTTGGAAAAATAAGGAAGTTGGATTAAATGACCTTTGAGACCTCAGACAGCTGAAGATTTGTGATGCTATGTAAAATATTACATAAATTTAAAGAAAAAAATTTGGACTTACATGGTGACTAAATAATGGAATCCTAAATAATGAATGGGTCAAAGAAGAAAGCAAAGATAAAATAGATAATTAATAAGCAATTTCAACAATAGGAAAACATAACAGCTTATAGTATTAAGCTAAAGTGATGTTTAGGTCATATTTATATCTATATTTGTCAACAAATGATAGAAAAAGAAATCGATCAATTGAACAATTTTTAAAAATAGAATTTCAACAAACTGATAATTCCCAAATAAACATAAATGAGAAAATCTAAAATCAATAAAAAAGAAGAAAATTGCAAGCAGAATTTTAAGATGAAGAAAAATGAGCTTTTAAATTTTTAAATGAACAATAAAATAGATATTCTGGGCAGCTAGGTGGAGCAGTGAGTAGAATGTCGGCCCTGGGGTCAGAAGGACTTGAGTTCAGATATGGCCTCAGACACTTAATGCACACACAAACAAAAACCTAGCCATGTGACCTTGGGCAAATTAACCCCAATTGCCCTCCAAAATGCAAAATAAAAATAAAAATAAAAAAATAAAATAAAATAGATATTCCATTAGTTAATTTGAAGAGAATGAGTAATATAAAAACAAAGAGATAGAAGAGAAAAACCAAGTTATCAAAATAGTCACTATAAATTAAGAGGAAATTATAGGAAGTTATCTGAACCTAAAATATCCATTTATGCTTCAACAAAACTGAAACTAAGTGAAATAGATTAATATTTATAAAAATATAAAGCATTCTGATTAATAGAAGTAGATAATCTAAATAACCGTGGCCCAGAAATAGAAATTGAACAAATCATAAGCGGTTTTTTCCCCACAAAAAGCTGCAGGTAGAGGTAGACCTGCAAAAAAAATTCCAACTATGTAAAAAATAGATCTATTTTACATAAATTATTTGCAAAAATTGGATCTAGAATGCATTTTACCAAACTCCTTCATATTAGGCAAATATAGTCTTGATAGATAAAACTGGAAGAGATAAAGCAATAATACACCCCCCACACACACACACATACAACACACACACACACACACACACACACAAACACACAGAGTCCAATATCATTAATGAACATTGAAGAAAACAAGAAAGATGTTATAGAATCATAATAAAGATATTCATGATAGCCCAGAATTCAGATGGTTGAATATTAAAGCTATAACACAAAAAATGCCTACAAAAATACCAAAATCTTTTGTTAAAACACTAAAAAAGAACACATTAATATTTTACTAATTTGACAAACAGCATATAAAACCAAGAGTTGACATTATTTATCACAGATAAATCCTAGAAGTCTTTTGTGTGTTTTTTTGTCTCTTTGATTAAAAGGAAATTTAGCTATTAAGTGCTAAATTAACATTTTTAAGGCAATATTGTTGGATCAGTTATTAATTGCAAACATAAGAAATGTCAGATTCCATTCCAAGGAAAGAATGGTTCTTAGAATTTGCTTTGATTGTATTTGATCCTTCTATCACTTGGATTATTGTATATGTAACTTAAAGCAAGAGTTATTGATCTTTCCGGATCTGTTGAATCACACTTTTGGGTTTAAATCCTGACTCTTGATTTTTTGTTTTTACCTATTTCAGCAAGTCATTTAAGCACTCAAGCAACCAGGAACGATTCCCTTAGCCTCTCTGGGACTTAGTTTCTTTATCTGAAAAATGAAGGGGTAGGACTAGATGATCTTTAAGGCCCCCTTTATCTTTGTTTCTAAGAAAACTCTTTGGTGAATGTTGATAGTATTCATCTCTGAATATGAAAAATGATGAACTTGTACAAAGATGTATTTCATTTTATTCCAATTTAACAAACATAGGAGATGCAAGACATAAACTATTGACTTATATTTTCAAAAAACATGGATAATCCTGCTTTTCTACCATAAATAATATGTTATTGCCATTGTGAAGATTGAAAAAAAGTAGGTACAATGGAATGGATTCATATCACATAGTGTAGCAGCAAGCACCCCAACATCCCCAGGGTAGCTGCCAATATAGGTTCTTAGATCTGCTTTTCAAAAGGAAAGCAACTCAAAATGGGTTAACAAGCTTACTTTAATCAAACAAACACACATTACCTAGTTCAGGGGAAAAAAGGTCAGCACCCCAAACTTCAGAGTTACAGAACTTACAGATCAAACAGACAGGCTTCCAAACTGTCCAACCATTATATCAATACCAAATCACAGTTACCAGAGAGGGAAGCATCAACATCTGGGTTTTCAAAGCCGGGAGGCTCTCAACAACGGCTTCCCAGAGTCTCGTCTGGTCAAATCACACAACACTTCTCAAAGTGAGCCCCAAAGCAAAGCCTCTCATCAGAGTTTATATAGCCTTCTCCTGGCTCAGAGAATGTAACAACCTTCTGGACGCACTGCCCAATCACAAAGTATCAAGGTGTGGGCTTTCCTGAAAAACAAGCCTCCCACCACAGGCTCCAGGTGCACTTAAGCTAGGGGCAGGGAAGATCTTTAAATCTGCATTTCCATTACACATAGAAAGTCAACGAGTTGTATTTTTCTTTAAATATAATGTGGAGGTTCAACTTTGTTCCCAGTCCTTAACTGAACCTTGAATTCACTGTCTTTTATGTCCATTCATTATCATTTTAGAAGGCTATTGTTGGTGACCTGAGAGATAGTCTCTGTTCTGAAAAGTACTCATAACTGTCCCACTTGCTCAGGCTTTGTTATCAAGCTGATGCTATCTGGAGGGCTTAATGGTGGCATTTTGACTCATTTTTTTGGGTGGAATGTGACATTATTTCTACTTCTCATCATCAAAGCATTCATTCATTATGAGCCTGCACCTGTTTTGTTTTGTTTTGTTTTGTTTTTTCTAGCTGTTTTCCTCTTTGAGAGTTCTTACTGAATGTGCAGACTTGTTCATTTTGTCTTTTGGTTTTCACTATAAGCCATTGTCACTGACTCTGGTTCCTAAATATAACCCCTCCTTTGCCTATATCATCATAGGCTTCTGTCCTGTTCTCCAAAGCTCTCCTCACTATTCAGTTCCTTGCCTTTCTATCTCTGAATCTCCAATAAGAACTTTCAAAATATATTTTATCCTGATATGTAAAAGAAGACTAAACAAGGTGAAATAAGATACAAAAGTATAAAGTATAACTCAGTATGTCTGGAGTTAATTCATCAAGGTTTTTTTTCCTTTCTAATTCACTCCCCTAAATATGATTTTTAATCCACTGTCACAGATGAGTGTATATTACACAATTTTAGCTACTCTATTTTTACCACTTGAATGTTCATAACTTGTATGCAAAATATTGCAAATAATAATGGAAATATTAATAATAGCTTACTTTAATGCTATTTTTATGGTGACAGAGGTCTAAATATATGTCAAATGAGATGTGCATCCTTTTAATCAACCAAATCTTTATATTGTAACTACTTTACTAGGTGCTGCTGGGCATATCACAAGAAAAAAGATGAAGTCCCTGCCCTAGAGGAGCTTATGGGTAAAAAGAGCAATATAAAACATAGTACACATGAAAAGGTAAACAGAAATAATAATAGTAATAATCCCTTTATATTCTTTATGAGTAATAAAAATGTGAAATTTGAAAATTGATACCCCACTTTATTCTGTATTATTTATTTATTTATTTATTTTTTTAAAGCAATTGGGGTTAAGTAACTTGCTCAAGGTTACACGGCTAGTCATTATTTATGCGTGGGTGCTCATTTTCTGAGGCCGGATTTGATCTCGGGTCATTCCAACTCCGAGGCCGCACTGCGCCACCTAGTCGCCCCTTTAGGGCAATTGGGGTTAAGTAACTTGCCCAAGGTTACACGGCTAGGTTTTTGTTTGTGTGGATTAAGTGTTGGAGGCCGACTCCGAACTCAGGTCCTTCTGACTCCAGGGCCGGCGCTCTATTCACCGTGCCACCTAGCCGCCCCTCTGTATTATTTATTAATTATTGATTGAGGATTATACTTAATCACTAGAATCATTACTTAGAAATTGGTTTGATTTAAAGGGACAGTTTGACTTAACATTAAAGAACTTTTGCATTTCTCTGGGCTACAGCCTAGACTCAATCTATTTTACCCCAGAAGGGAAGAAGGAGGATGAGTCTGTGGTCATAAGATGTTTTACCTGGTCATAAGCCTAGCACTGGGCCACTCTAGTGGAGAGGGTTGCCTAATGTAAGATTTTTCAGATAATGTTGACTAACTCTGTGCTTTTTGCATTGCCATGGATGATGTAAATCCCCTCTTTTGAGTTAGGTAAATTGTGAGCCCACCTTTAACTTTGATATAGGCCAATTACCATCTTAGTTTAATTTTTACCACAGAATTATTTTTTAGCACCTCCTGTCTTTTCAAATCTATAAAAAAAAGTCTGTGATGATTGTCAGATATGCTCTTGACTACTGAGGGGCTTGGGAATCTCACTTTATTAGCAGCTTCTAGCCTTACCAATAAGTTGCTGAGAACTTTGTATACACATTTATCATTGCAGATTTTTATTGTGACAAAAATAGCATTGTGTTCTCTGTCCTGTTCTAGTCAACTTTTTAATCTGTTGTTAGTATAAAAACATAAATGGTTTGATTATAAGATTTGTGGATGATGCAAAAGTAGAAGGGATAGTTAATATATTGAATGACAAAATTGGTATCTGAAGATGGGGTATAATGGGGATCAGTGGGGTATATTAATACATATGATACTTGAGGGCAAGGATGATCTATTGTTCCATCTTAATATCCCCAGTAACTAACACAAATATTTAACAAATATTTGTTGAACTGATTCAGAGGAAATTAAAGAGGAATGTCTGTAAAGCCCCAAAATTAATTTGCATATTTATAGGAGAGAGGACACAGGACTTTAAAGATCTAGGAAAATGACCTGGACATTTCAGTGAAGTATAAGGTCAATATAATTCAGTAATGTGAAATGATATCTAAAAAGTTAATGTTGTGTTGAGCTTCTTTAATCAGACTATAATCTTCAGTATAAGGGATTGCTTTTGTCTTATAATAACATATCTGGAGTATTGTGTTCAACTTGGAGAGCTATATTTTAGGAGAGACTTTGTCAAGCTAGAATAAGAGGATTTAAAACTATGCCATCTGAGGATCCTTTGAAGTAATTAAGGATCTTTAGCCTAGAAAAATGACTGTAGGGAACACAATTTCATTTTCAAATATCTAAAGGGCTGTAATGTGTGAAGAGGTTTAAAATCTAAAGGAAAAATAACAACTGATTGATTAAGAGTTACATAAGACAAAGTTTCCTAATTCAATCAAACAGTTCAACAAACATTAAAAGTCTATGCTAGATGCTGGAGCTATAGAAGAAACAGAAAAAAAAAATCCCATGCCATCAAAGTACTTACCCTTTACTGGGAGGATATAGCATGACCACAGAAAGAAGTCAATAAAAAAGATACTCAAAGGCATTTCAAGAAGCAGGTTGCTATTACTATTACTATTACTTACTATTAACTGAGCTCAGCAAAGACTTGTATTGGAGGTGACACCTAAACTATGTTTTAAAGGAATTTAGGCATTCTACCAGGTGGAGGTGAGGACAGGATAAATTTTGGACTAGAAAAGCAGCCAATTCAAAGATTAAAAAAAAAAGAATGTTATATGCAGTGAACTGTTACCAGATAGGAAACTATTGAAATAGTCCAAGGAAAATGAAAGAAAGACTTGAACAAATGCAGACTGTATAAATGGAGAGAAAAGGATGGATGGATTTGAGATTCTCTGGATGTAGAATCAAAAAGACTCAGCAACTAAATAATTATATGGAATGAGTAGTTGAGGACAGTGAGGTTTTGAGCCTGGTGACTGGAAATGTGGTGGCACACTCAACAGAAATGGGGAAATTAAGAAGCATCAAAAGTTCATAGATTTAGAGCTGGAATGGGGCCTTAGAGGTCATCTATTCCAACTTCTTCATTATACAGATGAAAAAACTGAGGTCCACAGAAGTTAAATGATTTGCTTATGTTCAGACACCTAATGAGAGTCAAAAGCAGAATTTGAACCTTGGTCCTCCTGACCCCATTTTCAATGCTCTAACCACTATACTACATTTGTTTTCTAAGATTTATTTGGAAACATGCACAAATAATTAATTGCTTTGTCCTCTTGCTATTTTAAATTACCAGCTCAACTTCCATTTTCATGGTACAAGATGACATATTTTTTACTTATTTACAGGAAGTAAGGATCATGACCACAGAGCATATTTCCTCAAGAGAAGTTAAGTATCCCCATCAAACAATCTTTGTTACCTTCAAACAAATCTAGAGGCTGAACACCTTTGAAAGATATTGATTGACATATTAAGCCAGAGTAAATTGACAGGATTTTGACTCCTATGAATGTTTATGGGATGTTCATCTTAGTATGAGGTCACTCTTTTCAGCTCACCTATGACTTGGTGATTATATTTTCACTTCTTTTTAAAACATATCGGCAACCATGGAGAAAGAGTTCCTACATGTTTCTCCTTTGCACTGAGATAGACAAAAAATGTTGACAACAAATCCAAATTCCTTAAAAAAAGATATGTATTTCAATTTCTAACTCTCTCCCAAGTAAGGGAAGAGAAAGGATTCTGAACTATGGATTCCTCTTTCCCTCAGTATCCTCCTTCAAGACCTGCCACAACCATATATACATAAAAATGCTCATGCATGCTTGCATAAGTCCCCCTAGGCTAGGGACATAAAGTAGGCTCCTGAGGCATGATACTTTTGAAGTAAATGAATGGATGGAGGAATTAATGAATGAATAAAAAAATAACTTATTAAGTTCATATTTCTACAGCATTATCAGGAGAGGTAACACAAATAAAAAAGTGAGAGAGACCTTGTCCTCAAGTTTTTCTTCTAAGAGAGGGAGAAAATCTCTGTAGAAGAGGGTAACAAAGACTTTCCTCATCCTCACTGTCCCCCCCTTTTATGTACTTCATAATCACTTGGGGGGGTAATTAGCACAATGCTTCCACTTACTTGCTTTTGACATCTCTAAAGAGTAATTAGTCCATGTCTTGTCATTCATATTTGATACAAGTATTTGGTTTTAGTATTTATTTCTTTCTCCATTTGGAATTTTCTTTTTCTTCTATAGAAAATCACAAGTAACTCAAGAAAGACTTGCAGAAGCTGATATCAATTTGCATTCAACTAGCACTGCCCAGCAGGAAGAAATATTAGCCCTGGAGACCAAAAAATGAGGTTGTCTGGTATAAATGGCATTAAGAGACTTCTGTGTTGTGCTGACAAAGATAGAATGAACAAAGGAACCAAAGTGAACATTTAAATACAATCAGAATCATATTATCCCGATCTTTTCTTTCATATTTTCAGTGTTCCCAGGAGATAAAGGAAGCCAGAACTATCCTCATATTGGCATATAATATACTTCATGATTTTTGCTTTCTCTTTTGAAAAGTATGCAATGTCAGGGTTCATTTTCTTCTCTTTGGCATAACCATGGTAAGTACATACAGATATGCACAAATAGGCAAGGATTGAATAGAGGAGAGAAAATCTGCATTTACATAGAAATAGTCTATGCTACCCAAGTCTGGCCCTCTATCCGAATGCCATGTAGGGATGGGGCTTGGTACAAAGACAGCAGTGTGTATCCGATGCCCCATCTCCACAAGAGAAGAAACTATCTGGCCCTGAAAAATTTCCAGAAACAAATATCCTAAGATCCACTTATGACAATCAACGCCACCACTTGATTCCTCCTGTAAAAATAGTCTAATTCAAAAATATAAATATTTCCACCTTTCCTTTTTTTTTTCCACTGCCACAGAAAACATTTTTTTTCCTCATGGGTTTAAACTATTCTGCATATTTTACCAGAGTTCCTTAAATAATTGTATTAAAACAAACTTTTTTTTCTATGGACTCTGATTAATTTATAAGACTATTCCATATGTCTATTCTTTTTAAATTTTATTTTTCTAAATTAACAAAGTTTTATTTTTTCACCATCCCACCCCACTTTCTACATAAGAAAAAGGAAAACAGAAAATTTGTCATAAATATGTAGAGTCAAGTAAGTTTTACCACTTGTGCTTTGGAACTGATCTGATATATTTTGTCAAGAAATTGCCCCTTAGAATGAAGTTAGTGTTCTCTTCTGTACAAGGAGAATTATAATGGTTGTGCAAGCCTCTTTGCAATAGAATTCTTTTTTTTCCTTTGATTTTTGGAGAGGGGAAGGTAGGGCAGTTGGGTTAAGTCACTTGACCAAGGTCACATGGCTAGTTTTTGTGTTAAGTATCTAAGGTTGGATTAAGGTTGAACTCAGGTCCTCCTGACTCCAGGACCAGTGATCTATTCACTTTACCACCTAGCTGCCCATCACAGTAGAGTTCTAGAAAGAATTTGTTCCGAGTAAGAAGAATAAATCTCCACAAGAGATGAAACTATCGGCCCTGACAAATTTCCAGAATCAAATATCCTAAGGTCCACTTCAGTCACTGAAGAGAGATATGGGCTCTTATGATAATCAATGCCACAACTTGAGTCCTCCTGTAAAAATAGTCAAAACACACAGGTATTTATTTCAAATTTTTTATTTCCAATATTCAGTTAGTATTCCGAATAGATTGGAATTGGTTCCAATTAATGTTGACACTTTATTGATACTTAATGAATCTGAATAAAACAATGCCAGAATGTCCACCGCATTTTCAACACCAGCAACATCTTAAGGAAATATCAAGGTCATTTCAATTTATCTCGAGTATAAGTATATTTGCTCCCTCAGTACTCCAAAGCCAAAACCTACAAGAGGCCATATAGGTGTTTTCCTCAATTGTCTCTCATAGAATTATTAGAATTTAGTAGTCATCTGTGATTCAATGTGAAGGAAAGCAATAAAATCTACATTCCCAAATTTGATACATTCTATCTGAGGTCCCATGACACTGGTGGAAAAGAGTTCAATAGGAATTGTTGATGAGTTAATTGTCAATACTTAATGGGATCTGGGTGACTGTATCAACAATACAGCATTCACAATGCCTATGGTAACTATAAATATGCTGATATGGTTATTAATCAGCTAGAACATTTATTCAAATACCATAAAACTGAGTCCCCAAACCAGAAAGGCAAAGCCATCACAGTAGCCATGGAGTTGGCACATATAGTTAATGCAGTAAACACCCAGATTCTCAGGCCTTCAAAACAGAATAGGCTGCCTCAGGCAAAGATCTTCCTCTTTTCACTCACAGTAACTGCTCAGTCTCATTGCAGATAAATCCCAGCCGCTCAGCCCCCCTGCAATTCCTGTCCCCAGAAGTCCTCAGCAGGAGCACTTAGCAGAAATTCTGGCTAGCTCAAAAACAAAACAAAACAAAACAAAACAAACAAAAAAAGGAATTTGCACTGCCACTGCTGCTGCTGCTGCCACTGCTGTCGCTTCCAGTCACTTTGCTGGTTCCAGTCTGGCTCCTACTTGGCTCAGGCTCCTCCCTGTCCCACTCCTTCCTGCTATGTCATTAAGTTCAAGAGATAAGGAAGATCTTAAAATCCCATTACCATAACAGTGACCTCCTTCCCTTGTCCCACTTTCTTTTCCCTAGGATTGACCCTGTAATCCTCAGCTTCTGAAGTATCAAGGCCCCATTCTCTTCTCAAGTACATTTAGTCTGTATGTGGCAATTTTTTCCATGGTTGTAAGAGAAATCAAGTCTACCTTTTTGGTAGAGGGAGATCTATATATTGTAGTTTCTATGTGCTTATCTCAGGAGTTTTCCAAGAAGGCCAATTTCGTCTATGCCATTGTCCTTCAGAACTCCCTCTCCCATACCACATTAAGCCTCTGTTTCAACTTCTGTACCGCTAGAGTAATTGTTCCACCTCATAACTTTGTTCATGTTTTATCATGTGTTTCTGGATCATTTGCATATGAAACTTCCCACTGGGCATCTTCACAGTCACCTTTGGGCAAATTTTTAATATTTTTTTCATATTCAAGGAATTCTTCCAAACTCAGTATATTCTGATTAAAGACCAAATTACATAAATGTACTCCACTGAATTCATTTGTGTTTGAAACCTGTACTTTTTTATTCCCACTGGACTTTATCTTTGATACCTTCAGAGAAGAAAAATTCAAATAGCATAATTTTCATTACAATTGATGGATAAAACTTTTCTCAAAATAAGCCGTTGTTGGGATTAATTCAGATTCCAAAAAACAAACAAACAAAAAAAAAAAACGGATATAAAGATTGGATAAAAAAAATCAAGATGATAAATAAATTCTGGTAATATTATTGTCAAAAGTCCTTGGGCAACGTTAGAAAAAAAAAGACAGAAAAAAATTAATCTGATTTGAAAACCCCACTATGTATTTTTATGAAATTTTATTAATGGATTTCAAAACATAATAGTAACAATTAATAATAATGTGGTAACACAGGCCTGTTAATAGGAAAAAGGAATTTCTTCTGGGTGGATAACATTTTGCTTTATTGTGGTTCAAAATTAGTATACCCTTTCACCAAATTAATTGCAAATGATCATCTTTTTTTTTTTTTGCCTTTTGGGGGGCAATTGGGGTTAAGTAACTTGCCCAAGGTCACATGGCTAGGTTTTTGTTTGTGTGTGCCTTAAGTGTCTGAGGTTGGATCGAAACTCAGGTCCTTCTGACTCCAGGGACAACACTCTACTCACTGCGCCACCTAGCCTCCCCAAATGATCATCTATTAATACTTGTAATAAAATTTTATATATTTCATGTTTGAATATGTCTTTTTGCATGTATAGGCATTGATAAGTACTGATATTATGCCACAGACACATGATTTTAATTGAACATATTCATCACTTGGAGGGCATTCATAAAATTCTATTATATTCTTCCCTTGGTTTTTGCCTTCTAGCATGTTATTACATTGTAGATTAATCACTTCTGATTAAAAATTAGGTGGAAACTCTTCAATTATAGTTAAATAATTTTGAAGAGTTGAAATGTATTTAGAACTTAAATGCATTTAATTCAAAAAAATAAATGTTGTGGGCACAGCCAAGATGGCGGAGTAGAAACAGCTCATCCAAGCCACTCTGCCCCCAGAATCCCCCCAAATTATGTAAAAGAGGATTCTGAACAACTTCTGGAGGCCCAGCACCCACAGAACGACACAGAGAAGCTAACCTCCCGCTGAGGACAGCCCAGCAGCCCTGCAGGAAGGACCAGCACAGCAATCTGGGACCTGGCAGCTGGCAGCGCTCAGAGCCCAGGTCCCCTTGAGCCGAGGTTTTAGCCCCAGGGCTGCAGGGCAAGCAGCCAGCTGGAGGAACCCCAGAACACCAGCAGCTGTGGCGACTCCAGAATTATCAACATAGACATGCCTAGGACAAAGTAAGAGGTTAGTGTCCTATGGACTTTGGGACCTGTATTTAGGGAATGCGTCGGCTCCCTCCCCTGGGGGCTAGAAGCCTCTGAGGAGACATACCATTTTGTAGTTTTCAGAGGTGGCTCCGGCTCCCGGCCTGCAAATTGTAGGGAGATCCAGCAATCAGTCTTGGGGGGTAATCACTCTTGCTTTAAAATCCATGGATCTGGATTGTGATCTAGGGTGGAAGTCGTGGGTGGGTTTACAGCTTGCCAGAAACGGAAGTTGCCCCCCACACGTTTGGGACGAAATTTCCTCTATATGGCCTTAAAGCCATAGTGTGGCAACAAGCCCAAAAGTCAAACAATTAAGTGGCAACATGCCAAGGCAAAGGAAACAGCAACCCTAGACTCCTATTTTGGGGGCACAGAGCAGGAAAAGGACTGTGAGGTCAGAAGTCCTGCTCCAAAAGCCCCAGGGGAAAACATGAGCAGGTTGCAGGCCATAGAGGACCTTAAGAAGGACTTTAAAAATCAAATAAGAGAAGTGGAGGAAAAATTGGAAAGAGAAATGAGGATACAGGAAAAGTATGAAATGAGGGTCAACAGCCTGACTGAGGAAAACAACACCTTAAAAAAAAGACTAACTCAAATGGCAAAGGAGGACCAAAAGGACAATGAGGAGAAGAATGCCTTAAAAAGTCAAATTTGCCAGGTGGAAAAAGAATCTCAAGAGTTCACTGAGGAGATTCATGCCTTCAGAGTTAGACTGGAGCAAATGGAAGCTAATGACTTTATGAGAAATCAAGAGGCTGTTAAGCAGATCCAAACAAATGAAAGATTAGAAGGCAATGTGAAATATCTCATGGGAAAAACCACTGACCTGGAAAATAGATCCAGGAGAGACAATTTAAAAATTATTGGACTACCTGAAAGCCATGATCAAAGAAAGAACCTAGAAATCACCTTTCAAGAAATTCTCAAGGAAAATTGCCCTGATGTTTTAGATCCAGAGGGCAAAATAGAGGTTGAAAGAATCCACCAATCACCTCCTGAAAAAGATCCCAAAAAGAAAACTCCCAGGAATATTATAGCCAGGTTCCAGAATCCCCAGATCAAGGAGAAAATACTACAAGCAGCCAGGAAGAAACAATTTCAATATTGTGGAAACACAATCAGAATAGCCCAGGACCTGGCAGCTTCTACACTGAGGCATCTAAGGCCATGGAATATGATATTCCAGAGGGCAAAAGAACTGGGAATGAACCCAAGGGCCACCTAGCCAGCAAATCTGAGTATTTTGTTTCAGGGGAAAATATGGTCATTCAGTGGAATAGAGGACTTTCAAGCATTCTTGAGGACAAAACCAGAATAGGATAGAAAATTTGATATCCAGACACAAGAAGGAAGAGATGCCTGAGAAGCTAATCAGGGAAAATAAATCAAAAGGAACTTATCAAAGTTGAACTATTTACATTCCTCTATGGAAAAGCAATAACTGTGACTGATGATATCTTTCTCACTATGAAAATAATGGAAGAAGGGTGTGTGGTCATATGAATACATATGTGAATGTGTGTGTATATGGTTACAGTTATATTTGGATAGAGGGCATAGGTTGAATTTGTTGGGAAGGGAGAATACTCAATGGATGAAATTATGAGGTGAGAGAAGAAAGTGGCAAGAGGAGATGGGGAGATACTGGGTAGGGTAAACTATCTCATGTAGAAGAAGCAAGGGGAAGTGGTTGCAAGGGAGGAGGAGAATAGGAAGGCAAAAAAGGCAAAACCACATTCTCATTCAATTTGGTTCAGGGATAGAATGACATACATTCTAAACGGGATATCTCAACCTGCAGCAGAGTAGGGGGAAGGGGGATGAGAGGAGGGATAATAGATGGGAGGGCATCCTTGGGGGGAGGGGAGGTTGGAAGTACCCAGTATAGAAGAGGGACAGGATCATGTAGGGAATGAACCAGGTGGGGGGTGGGATGAGTTGGAGGGAATTATAAGCAGCCTTGTACAATGTATCCACTATGAAAATGTTTTGCATAGCTAGACATGTACAACACATACTGAATTAGTTATCTCCCCAGAGGGAATGGGTGATGTAGCGGCAAGCACCCCAATATCCCCAGGGTAGCTGCCAACACAGGTTCTTAGATCTGCTTTTGTAAAGGAAAGCAACTCAAAATGGGTTAACAAGCTTACTTTAATCAAACAAACATACATTACCTAGTTCAGGGGAAAAAGGTCAGCACCCGAACTTCAGAGTTACAGAACTTACAGCTCAAACAGACAGGCTTCCAAACTGTCCTACCATTATATCAATACCAAATCACAGTTACCAGAGAGGGAAGCATCAACATCTGGGTTTTCAAAGCCGGGGGGCTCTCAACAACGGCTTCCCAGAGTCTCATCTGGTCAAATCACAAAACACTTCTCAAAGTGAGCCCCAAAGCAAAGCCCCTCATTAGGGTTTATATAGCCTTCTCTTGGCCCAGAGAATGTAACAACCTTCTGGACCCACTGCCCAATCACAAAGTATCAAGGTGTGGGCTTTCCTGAAAAACAAGCCTCCCACCACAGGCTCCAGGTACACTTAAGCTAGGGGCAGGGAAGATCTTTAAATTTGCATTTCCATTACATTTGGCCCCAAGATCTTTCTTGCCCATAGCATACACAATTTACATTTGAATTAGCACTAAAACATCTCTTAGGTCACATTTTCAAGGTACATCTAAAGTTACCAAAGTGGCCACTGGGTCTTAAACAAAGTACATTGCATTTTCACATCAATTCACAAAATACAAAGCATTACCACATAAAGTACCCTTGGGAGGGGGGTGGTGTCCTTCCCCTCACACTGCTCCAGCCCCTGCTTCCAAGTCCAGAGAGGGGGCTGGGCAACAAAACCAAAGTGGGGTCCTTGGGGTCTATGGCACTTCACCCCACCCACCAGTCACAAGTCCATCCTCCCCCTGGGTCCCAAACTGTGGGATGCAGCAAGGAAACACAATCAGTGCCCCTGCTTTGCCACACAGTCCTTATCTTGTCCTGTGGCTGAATTCCAAACTCCTGGGTTCCTTCTCCTCCAGCAGAAGGCAGCGGCTCCAGGCTTCTCCACAGATCTCCATGCAGGCAGCTCACCATTCCTGCTCTCAGCTCAGTGAAGTCAGCATGCAGGCCGTTCTCTCCTGCTCCATGGCTCCACAGAATCACAGCTACCACAACTGGGAAACAAACAATTATCCCAGCCCCCATACTTTCCTTTTACTCAGCAGATCCCATCCTCGTCGCCATTTTGTAGCAGCAAGCACCCCAATATCCCCAGGGTAGCTGCCAATATAGGTTCTTAGATCTGCTTTTCAAAGGGAAAGCAACTCAAAATGGGTTAACAAGCTTACTTTAATCAAACAAACATACATTACCTAGTTCAGGGGAAAAAGGTCAGCACCCAGAACTTCAGAGTTACAGAACTTACAGATCAGACAGGCTTCCAAACTGTCCCAACATTACATCATCAATACCAAATCACAGTTACCAGAGAGGGAAGCATCAACATCTGGGTTTTCAAAGCCGGGGGGCTCTCAACAACGGCTTCCCAGAGTCTCATCTGGTCAAATCACACAACACTTCTCAAAGTGAGCCCCAAAGCAAAGCCCTCTCCTCAGGGCTTATATAGCCTTCTCTTGGCTCAGAGAATGTAACAACCTCCTTGACCCACTGCCCAATCACAAAGTATCAAGGTGTGGGCTTTCCTGAAAAACAAGCCTCCCACCACAGGCTCCAGGTGCACTTAAGCTAGGGGCAGGGAAGATCTTTAAATTTGCATTTCCATTACAGGTGACAAGGGAGGAAGGAAATGGATCTGAATTTCGAGGTCTTAACATTAAATATTTCAAATATATATAAATACTATTATTAATACTCTTTTGCTTATAATTGGGAGATAAGATGTGCAGGCATTGGGGCACAAAGGTTCACCTTCCTCTAATGGAAAAGTCGAAAGGGGTATTGGAGAAAGTATGGGAGAGAGCAGATTGGAGGAAGCGATATCTTGTGGGACTGCTTTTCTGGGAGGTTGGGTAGGGAAATAACGGGGGGAAAATGATTGTAACTCAAAATCTGGCGGAAATGAATGATGTAAAAGAGAAGTTAATAAAGCATTTGTTTAAAAAAAATAAATAAATATTGCTGGAACAGTAGTTTGAGCTCAGGAAATATGTGCCCTGCAAATTTGTGTGGAAATGGAAATCTCAGTACTTGTTTCAACTTTTGAGGTCATAAGAACTATATAAAACAGGTTGACTTCATTTGTGATTCAGATGTTAGTTGTTCAATTGACTTTCCTACACTATAATTCTCACATAAAGACCTATGTTTGCCCTTTAATATTAGAGGAAAATACCAATTTTGCAGCAAAAACTAAATTCCAAAGCCATTCAGTGTTTCATAATATTGATTGAGGATAGCTTTTCTCAACCAGAAAAAAAGATTAAATTTTGCCCCTGAGTAAAAAAAGAAATTGTGATAAAACTTTTTTCCCCTTTTCTTGTTTCGACATTATGGGCATATACTTGTAATAGAGAAAAAAAAATTAAACGCCTAAGTCTGGCAATATATGGCACTTGAAATTGAGTCATTATAATTCAGAGTACACTGAGTAACAGTGAAAAGATATGATATCCATCACAACTACTCAATTCTGATATCTTAGCAGAAAAGCAGCCAAAGGCAATATATGACCAAATGAGAGTGGCTGTGTTACGGACAGATTCATCCACAATTGTTTGTGAGAAATGTTGAAAATGGGAAATCATTTGATTATGTAACACAATAAATTAAAAAAAATAAGCAACAGGAATTGTCCATCCCTTTACTCTCCTCAACTGGCTAATTTCTCTCAGTAGCTCTGCTGCTTGAGCTAACTCTTTCCAAAAACACAGACACAGACACACAGACATAGATGCACACACACACACACACACCCCTCCCATATTGTTCATTTAGATGTTATCTCTCATAATCTAAATAAAAGAACTGCAGACTAGGCAAACATTGGCTAATGTCCATTCTGCCATGGAAGAACTTCTTCCTCTCTTCAACATTCTTTTCCTTAAAATCCCAAAGCTTCCAACGTCACCATATATGAAAAACTCTGGTCTTCATAACCCAGTCTCCTCAGTTTGGGCACTGTTTTCAAGTTTAGTTTCCTCTCTTCTCAAATTAGAAAGTACTGTATAACCTATGGGTTTGGGTGACCAATTATA
Organism: Gymnobelideus leadbeateri; assembly: GCA_011680675.1. Taxonomy (NCBI): domain Eukaryota; kingdom Metazoa; phylum Chordata; class Mammalia; order Diprotodontia; family Petauridae; genus Gymnobelideus; species Gymnobelideus leadbeateri. The sequence continues at coordinate 30,299 of WOXC01009591.1, forward strand.
TGTAAGTTGGATTTTAGTGTGTGTAAATGGATATTCATTATTCTTTCCTGGAGTTTATTTTCCCAGGATCCATGACCATAACAATCTCTATTTCCCAGGCTCATGACTTGTAAACCCCCCACCATGCTTCTGCAGCATTACATAATAATAAATAATATAAACAATTGTGCTTATATTGTAAATATCCACTGTGACCATCTAGTTAGATGTAACCGTGAGATAATGTAAACTTGTAAGACTATTACTGGCAAGATGCCTTCTTTGGCTGTTGCCCTATAAAGCAGTTAAGCACTAGTCAGTGAGTATGGAACCCTTAGGGTGGAATGCACAAGCTGGAATGCTGTGTGTGCCTTGAGTGGTTTCCATCAAAGCTTGGTGGGAATGTGTGTTTGCCTCAACTGGCCCCCGTTGAAGCTTGGAGGCATTTAGGGGGGTGCACAAGTTGTGCCTATCTCAACTGAACCCATCAAGATGTGGGAGTAGTTGCCCTCCTGTGAGTAGGATGACTAGGAAATGCTGTAGGAGTTGGTGCTCCCATTACCAGCCCCCTTTGGGAAGCTTAGACTACAATAAAGATTATTAACATCTCCAAAGTTGTCTTACTGTCCTTCCTGCTTGATCAGATCAAGAGTGAACCTGTGATAGCAACCCTCCTGTGTGCTTGTGTTATCTGCCTTACACCAGCCAGCACCTTGCCAAAGGATGTATCTATAATGGCAAGCACAGAAGTGGTCCAAACCTTGTTTCAGCTATTTAATTAACACCTTGTTTCAGTCTTTTAAGAAACAGAATATGTGAACTCAATGACTTGTGAACTCCTGGGGAGGAGGTAATGACTATATAAGGAGAGCACCTGGGCTAGAGATAGCAGAAGCTGAAAAGAGGACTCTTGTGATGGCAGAGTCAAGGAGAATATTTGTGGTATCCTGACACTCTGTTTGCCTACTCTGTCTGTGTTGATGTTTGTGATACTTTGTGCAGAAGTCCTGGGACCTTACTGGAAGCCCTGAAAGAGGACTTTCTGGTTGAATGTGTACAGAAGTCCTGGAGGGGGGGTTGGAGCTCCTGGGACTTTATTGATGATTTGTGTTGACCTCTTGGACCTTGTTTGTGGCTCTGTGTTGATTTCTATGTTGATGATTTGTGTTAGGTTCTCAGATCTTATTGGCAGTTCTGAGTTGATTTCATAGGCAGATAGTGAATTGATGATGGTGCTGGCAACCTGTATGAATATTATTGTGGCTCTGTTAAGCTTTGTCTTCCCAGAAACAAGAACTGTGAAGAACTTGGGGTAGACTGGACACTATGAGTTTCAATATGGAATGGGAACTGGATGAAGAATTGGACAAGGAGCTGGAGAAGGAACTGGGGGCTACCTGCCTTTGAATCCAGGTGACAGTTGGAGTTGGGACCAAGGAAACTGAAAGTCATACTTGAATCAAGCCTGAAAAAAGACTTTATTTGGATATTGTGTACTGGCTGAGAAGATTGTGAATTACTTGTGACCAAGGTGTGGATGGCCTGTGTATTTTCCACTATCCCTTAAGAGAGTATTGAGTAGTGTCTAATGACTGAGTAGTGACTGATGATTGGATAGTGACTGTTGACTGAATAGTAACTGATTTGTAACTTAGTGTGCCCCATGAGTGGAAAAATTTGACTATTGTATTTTGTGAACCTTAAGGAGGAAAGTCTCCTTAAGGAGGATTGAATTACTAAATGATTGTACTTTGTTGAAAACTATTATGAACATTTTGGTGAAAATTATATGGCCATTTTAGTGATGTCATTATGAATGCTATATTTTGATTTTCTGTGATAAGTTGTAACATAGTGAATGCTGTACCTTGATTTTCTGTGAAGGTTTTACTTTGATTTGTTACTGAATAAATAGAGTGTTCCGATATTGTGTAATCAAAACATTAAAAGCTGTTCACAGTAGTATTCTTCTGGAAAGCTGCTCATGCATGGCATTACAGTATTTAACCTCTTCCACACATTCTTCTGGAAAGCTGCTTATGCATGGCATTACAGTATTTAACCTCTTCCACACATTCTTCTGGAAACCTGCTCATGCATGGCATTACAGTATCTAATCTCTTCCTGTGGTAGTTGAGAGGAGAAAAGGTAGATCCTGGAGAGGAGACTTCTAGGGGAGTAGTGGGTCAAAGGATGATGGGCATGGGAATGAGCAATTACTCATGAGGATGTGAATATGAGAAGGCCCACCAGGATGAAATTTAGCTGCTGTGAACACATTACTAGATACGTTTGGCTTCAACATGTTTTATGTATGTGTGGCTAACATTTTATTGAAATCTTTTGTTTTTATGTTACATTTAATTCCAAATAATTCTATTCTCTCCCTTCTCTAGGGAGCTTCTCTTTGTTAAAAATATTTTTAACAAATGAAAAACAGTATTATTCAGCTAATCAAAAGGGACATCAAACCCATCTGAGTTCCTATGCAACAGTCCACATCAATAATCCTCTATATATTTAATGAAGGGTGGGAGATACATTTCCTTATTTTCTCCTCCAGGGCCAAGTGTGGTCATTACAATCACATAAAATTCAGTTTATTTAATTGGTTTTTTATTTACATTTTTATAGTTGCTATGTATAATATTTTTCTATTCATTGTTTAATTTTAAAATAGTTTTCAAAGAATCCTCTTGCTCCTCATCATCTTTCTCTTGTTTCATTTTTGCTTTGTTTTGCTTTTATTTGCTTGAGAAAGGCATTTTGGGAGCAAGGTCAAGGCAGTTGGAACAGAAAAGCCTGGGAGGAGGAGTGGTACAGAACAGGTTGGGACTGGATTAATTGTGTGTGAGTGAGAGAACTCCCAGAATCCTCTTGTTATAACCTAACCCCTTTGCATAGGATTAGAAGCCCACATTTCTGGAAATCTCTCTTGATGATTTACTTTCCTATTCCTTTATCTTCCATTAGCTAAACATTTTCTGTCAGTATGTAAGTGGAGAGGAAGTAAAACCACTTTTAGCTTGGTGTTTTATGGTGATCCATATCAAATTGGTCCCATGAAATACACTGCAGGCTGAAAAGCCTCCTGCATTAAGCAGACAACCTCTCTGATGTACTGTCTGAGGTCTTGGGAATCAACCAAGTTCAGAGGTATAGTTTTTTATGTTTCTCATATCTTATTCTTAAGTTTTTTTAAGGGCTTTCATCCTATCTCAACTTTTAGATTGTCATTTCCTCATGAGCACCTACTGTGTCAATTCTTTGGGTGCCTCCTTCAGGGTCTAGTTCAGTACTGTGTATGTAAGGATGCTCTGTATATATGATTTGCTGACTGGCTTGTTTGTTAAAGATAAGTAAATAATTGGATACCCAAAGAGCTCAACACAGACTTCCCACACTATGTGATCCCCCAGAGCTTGTGCTCCATGGCCACTCTCAACACTACAGGGACAGAAACAGAGAAAGGTCCTGCAGGCAAAGGGCATATTTCAGCTGCTACTGTGATTTGGCCTTTGAAACACACTCAGCTGGGGGTAATAAAAAAAGATGAAAAGGGGAAAAGCCAAAGAGCTGTGGAATTTTGGTCTCCTGTAGTTTGAGATAGGCACAGTGATTGATTCAGAAAAATAAAAGAGAGGAGAAGAAAATGTAAGTTACCCAGATACTTTACAAACACAGAGTTCACATACTCAGAACTAAATAGGGCAATTTTGATTTGACAATGAACTTTTCTATAAATCATAACAGACTGCCTTTGGCCCTTTCTTTGTGTGGGGGAAACATTCTCAAAGTCAAGAAACATCTGGCCACTGCTAAGTATTAAAACCATTTCAATTTAAGAGCCCATCAGTTGGGCTCACATCCTTTATAAATTATCAAGAACTTTAAGAAGGTTTAAAAATATTTCTTTGCACTGATTGTAGGACATAGGCAATTATATGATTTCTCTGAATTTTATCCTTTTTTGTATCACTTATTTTTAAGCTTTGTAACTAACAAGAAAAATCAAATATACAGGATGGAAAATAAATGATTGAACATAAAACCATGTAATCTGTTCATTGCAGTTTTCTTTTTTTAATGCATATTTTCCTATATTTCATGTGCTGCATTTTTTGAGAATGGGTCTCCCCTTGCACACATTGGAAGTGTAGTGGCCAATTATGGACTCCATTCTCTCACACATTGGAATGGAAGCTTTGACCTGCTCCCTTCCCAATGTCACGTGACTTCATTCCTCTTCAGGCATCTTGGTTCCCCTCACTCACCTTTACATCCCCCAACTCTGTCCTTGGATCACCTTATTGGTGCCAGATTTATAAAGGGTAATGGACTATATCCCTATTGCAGACCAGAACTTAAGTGATCCAGCTACCTCAGCCTCCCCAGTAGCAGGGATTAGAGGCATATGCCATCATACTCATTTCATATTCACTATACTAAGAAAATATTTATAATGAAATTGGTAGGGGAACTTATAGAAAGGTTTTGAGTTATAAATAGATAGCAGGTTTTAGAAGAAAAATTATTTCCACTACCACAAAAGAAAAGGTAAAAATATAAAGAGTCAAGAATGTGCATTAAAATTTATTTAAAATATAAAATTATAAACTATGAAACCTATTACAATCTCTAAGGACATAGCTTTGTGGGTATGTCGAAACTATTTTGGACCTTTATTGTCTGAACATCTCACAAAGTCTAAATCCTTTGGCCAATGAACCAGTAAAGGTAATTTTTTTTTAATCCCTTCAGGTTGAAAATAATCCTGTCATTGAGAAGTGGGTGTGTTTACAGGAAAAATCTCTTGCATAGCAACTGGCATCAACTCAAGAACTTAATTCTTGGCAATATGAAAGTACTACAAAGTTAGGAAGCATTCATTTCTTAAGGCTGCTGTTTGGTGACCTGATTTTGAGGGAAGAGATGTAGAACAGAGGAGTCAATCAGGGACTTAAGATTCAGTCTTAGCTTGCCCTAAGAATGTACATGTTCTTAATGCCATATGCCAATTCTTAATCATCACTACTATATATAGATGGAGTTAGGGGAAGAGAAGAGAAATCCATTCTTTCTTTCTCTCTTATTGGAGGTCTGAGAGAGAGAGTTGACAAAATTCCTATTGATATAGTGAAAAAAAAGAAAGTTGGAGACTTTCTCCAGCTTTAACAGTATACTGAATGATTTTTCCTGACTCATTTGCCAATTATTATGGATATAATCCCCAAGTAGGAACAGCTAGGAACCAATCAGAAGTCTTTGTACATACATGTCCTTTAGATAAGAGCACATCCCCATTTCCATGAAGGATGCCACAATCTGGTAGAACAGGAGACACACATGATCATTCCATTAATGTAATTACTTTTGTACATGTATGTGTACATGTTTCTTCATGGGGCTAATAATAGCACCTACTTCACAGGATTGTAGTAAAGATAAAATGGGACAATATTTGTAAATTGTTTAGCACAGTTGGTGATACATAAAAGGTGCTTAATAAATCCTTCATTCCTTCCCACCATCCTATTGGAATAGAATTTTTTTAAAAAATAATTTATTAGTTTAGTTTCAGTTAACAAGATTCAATTCCATAGTTCCTTGGTTTTCTAATTTCCTTTACTTCCCTCGCCCCTCCCCTCACGACAGCATAGGGTCTGCAAATGCATTCATATTAGACATTGTTCCAATTGCAAAGGCATATTGTACTAGGTGGGATGAAAGATGGTAAAGAAGAAATAAAACCAAACAATGAAAAGAAAAAGATCATTTAGTTTACTTCCATCAGGATTCAGGCTCAGTTCTTTCTAGTTATATCTCTGGATGGTGCATTTCTCACTTTCTTGAGTCATTTGGGATTAACTTATATCACTGCATTGCTGAGAAGAGTCCAGTCTGTCATAGTTGGTCATCAAAGATATGGTATGTCTGTGATTGTATACAAATTTCTTCTGATTCTACTCTTCTCGCTCAGCATCAGTTTGTATAAGTCTCTCCAGGTAATTATGAAATCTGTCATCTCCTCGTTTCTTATACCACAATAATATTCCATTACATTCATATACCACAACTTGTTTAGCCATTCCCCAATTGATGGGCACCCCTTTAGTTTCCAATTCTTTGCAACCACAAAAAGGGCTGCTAAAAATATTTTTGTACATATGGGTCTTCCTCCCACTACTATGATCTCTTTGGGATATAACCCTAGAAGTGGTATTGTTGGGTCAAAGGGTATGAAATTATTTATAATCCTTTGGGCATAATTCCAGATTGCTCTACAGAATAGTTGGATAAGTTCACAACTCCACCAGCAATGTATTAGTGTTCCAATTTGTCCACATCCTCTCTAGCATTTGTCACTTTCTTGTTTTGTCATCTTAGCCAATCTGACTGGAGAGATGTGGTATCTCAGAGTTGTTTTGATTTGCATTTCTCTAATTAATAGTGATTTAGAGCATTTCTTCATATGCTTATAGATATCTTTAATTTCTTTCTCTGAAAACTGCCTATTCATATCCTTTGACCATTTATCAATTGGGGAATGACTTGTATTCATATAGATTTGACTCAATTCTCTATAAATTTTAGAAACGAGTCCTTTATCAGAGACACAAGTTGTAAAAATTCTTTCCCAATTTCCCACCTCCCTCTTGATCTTGGTTACATTGGCTTTGTTTGTGCAGAAGCTTTTCAATTTAATGTAATCAAAATTATCCATTTTGCATTTTATAATGCTCTCTAATTCTTGTTTGGTCCTAAAATCTTCCCCTCTCCACAGATCCGTCAGGTAAACTATTCCTTACTTTCCCAAATTGCTTACAGTATCATCCTTTACACCTAGATCATGCACCCATTTAGACTTGATTTTGGTATATGGTGTTAGATAGTGATATATACCAATTTTCTGCCATACTGTATTCCAGTTTTCCCAGCAGTTTTTGTCAAATAGTGCATTCTTATCCCAAAAACTGGGGTCTTTGGGTTTATCAAACAATAGATTACTATATTCATTAACTGCTGGGTCTCCTGCGCCTAATCTATTCCATTGATCCACTACTCTACACCTCTGCCAGTACCAAGCAGTTTTGATGACTGCTGCTGTGTAATACAGATTAAGATCTGGCATAGCTAGTCCACCTTCCCTAGCATTTCTTTTCATTAATTCCCTTGATATTCTAGACCGTTTGTTTTCCAAATAAATTTTGTTATTATTTTGTCTAACTCTAGAAAGTAGTTTTTTGGTAAATTGATTGGTATGGCACTAAATATATAGTTTAGTTTGGGTAAAATTGTCATTTTTATTATATTAGCTTGACCCAGCCACGAGCAATTGATATTTTCCCAACTATTTAGATCTGATTTTATTTGTGTGAGAAGTGTTTTGTAGTTGTGATCATATAGATTCTGGGTTTGTTTTGGCAAGTAGATTCCCAAATATTTTATAATGTCTACAGTGACTTTATTTTTTTTTTTTTTGATTTTCAAATTTCCTTTACTTCCCTCCCCCTCCCCTCATGACATCATATAGTACAGTATAGGGTCTGCAAATGCATTCATATTAAACATTATTCCAATTACAAAGGCATATTGTACTAGGTGGGATGAAAGATGGTAAGGAAGAAGTAAAACCAAACAATGAGAAGAACAAGATCATTTAGTTTGCTTCCATCAGGATTCAGGCTCAGTTCTTTCTAGTTATATCTCTGGATGGCACATTTCTCACTTTCTTGAGTCATTCGGGATTAACTTATATCACTGCATTGCAAAGCAGTGTATGTCATAGTTGAGATAAATCACAGATCCATAAGTATGCTCTGTGATTATATACATTCTTCTGATACTACTCTTCTCGCTCAGCATCAGTTTGCATAAGTCTCTCCAGGTAATTATGAAATCCGTCACCTCCTCGTTTCTTACAACACATAAAAATCCATTACATTATATACCACAACTTGTTTAGCCATTCCCAATTGATGGGCACTCCTTTAGTTTCCAATTCTTTGCAACCACAAAAAGGGCTGCTAAAAATATTTTTGTACATATGGTTCTTCCTCCCACTACTATGATCTCTTTAGGATATAACCCTAGGAGTGGTATGGCTGGGTCAAAGGGTATGAAATTATTTATAATCCTTTGGGCATAATTCCAGATTGCTCTCCACAATGGTTGGATAAGTTCACAACTCCACCAGCAATGTATTAGTGTTCCAATTTGTCCACATCCTCTCCAGCATTTGTCACTTTCTTGTTTTGTCATCTTAGCCAATCTGACTGGAGAGATGTAGTATCTCAGAGTTGTTTTGATT